>CM028331.1:28574991-28614991 GCA_016647705.1 Eucommia ulmoides | reverse complement strand
CAAGTTGCCGTTTACGGGAAATAAGTTTGTGGACGAAAAGATATTGAGAGAAGAAATTCTTTCTTGATAATTATCTGTACAACAATAGTGGATTAATATAGGCAACCCTAGCTGCAGAATAAGAAAAATAAATCAAACACCCCTAATCAAGGGATTGTTCTAGGAAATACAATGAATCAACATATTCTAGGAATTTACAGCTATTTAATAGACTTTCCAAAAATTCTAATTTCCTTTTTCCTCTATTTCTCCCAACAAAGTTCACTTGGTGTAGCTCTAATCATCAAACACGGAAGAAATGGAGCAGGTTAGATAGAACTTTGGTGAGTAATGAATGGCAGCATATCTTCCAGGTTTCTGAAGTTCGTCATTGAAATAAAGCTTGTTCGGATCATAGTGCGCAATTGATCAATTGCGGAACAAATCACTAGCAAGGTAAAGGGTCCTTTAAATTTTTGTACTTTTGGTGTCATCATAATTTTACTAAGATTGTCAAGGAGTCTTGGGGTCAACCTATATTGGGAAATCTGTTTCAAAGGTGGCATAGAAAAATGAAAAGGCTCAAGTTAGTGCTGCATGAATGGAGCTTCAAAACTTTTGGAAATATTTTTGACAGGGTCAAGATACTTGAGAAAAAAGTTGATGATATTGAAAGGCAAGTTGTATTTGATCCAAGCATGGTTCTGCAATTACAGGAAAATGAGGTTCAACTGACAAAAGCCTTATACCAGAAGGAAGCATTTTGGAAACAAAATCTGGAATCAAATAGATGAAAGGCAGAGATAGAAATACGAAATATTTTCATGCGTGCGTCAATTAGAAAAGGAAGAGGATGTACATCAAGAGGTTGAAAACGATAGGGGTGAGTGAATAGAGGATGATGATGATATTCAAAATATCTTGGTTAATAATTTCCAAGGTTACTTTTCTAATCCGTCGAACATGGAGTATAGCAAGATGATTCAATGTATCCATCAGGCGGTGTCAGACCAAGCAAATCAAGACTTGGTTAAATGTCTTGATATAGAAGAGTTGGATTAGGTCGTCAAGGAAATGAATGGAGAGAGTGCCTCAGGACTTGATGGGTTTACTAGGAGATTTTATGTTACGTGCTGGGAAATTATCTAGGAAAATTTGATCAATATGGTGACTAGCTTTTTCAGTGGTGCAAAGCTACCTACTAGTGTGACTAGTACCTTGATTGCTCTCATTCCCAAAAAGGAGAACCTTGTTGTTGCTATCGACTTTAGACCGATTAGTTTATGCAATTTCCCGAATAAGATGATAACCAAGATCTTGACTAATAGGAGTACATTGTTGCCGAAAATCTTATCTTCGGAGCAAAGTGTTTTCATGTAGGGTAGAAATATTATGGACAATATTCTGTTAGTGCAAGAGATAGTGAAAAAATTTGAGGACAAGGTGCAGGGGGAAAACGTCTTTGTAAAACTCAACATGGCTAGGGCGTATGTGTTTCGTGGTGCTTTTTGACGGTTGTGCTAAGGAAATTTGGATTGTGTGAAACGTGGATTGACATGGTGTCTAGGGTGATTTCGAATAATTATTTCTCTGTGCTTGTAAACGGGGGTGTGGGTGGTTTTTTTAGATCTCAAAGAGAGTTGAGACAAGGGGATCCCCTATCCCCCAGTCTATTCATCATTATTGCTGACGTTTTTTCAAGGGGTCTTAAAAATTTATTAGTTAAAGGAAATATTCAAAAGTACACACACCCCGTGAATGAAAATCCGATTTCGTATCTCTTTTATGCCAACGATGTGGTGGTTTTCCTAAATGGAAAGAAAAAGTCTGTGGATAATTTTATGAAGGTCTTGAAAGAGTTTAAGGCGTGTTCGGGCTAGATGGTGATTGTGGACAAAAATCATATCTTCTTACCAGACAATCTAGTTCTTTCTCACTATCGTTGGATTCTCAGACATACATGATTCAAGCGAGGTAGTTTTCCGTTTAACTACCTAGGATGCTCGATTTATGAAGGAAGGAAAAATATGCTATTTTTGAAGACATGCTCAGGAAGTTGAGACAAAAGGTGGCTAGTTAACAAGGCAAGTTGCTTTCTAGTGGTGAATGTCTAATTCTATTAAAGCATGTGTTTCAGAGTATGACGTTCTATTTGCTCATGGCGATTTCCCCGCCAATCTCTATTATTCGAGAAGTTGAAAAGGTCTTCGCAAATTTTTTATGTGGATCCAATCTTGAAAAGAAAAAGTTGTATTGGAAGCGATGGAGAAATATTTGTTTTCCTATTGAGGAGGGCGGTCTGGTAATTAGAGACCTTTAGGATGTTGTTCGGGCTTTCCAGATGAAGCTTGGGTGGAGATGTAGAGAACGTAATACTCTTTGGGCTCGATTTTTGAAAAATAAATACAACCGAACCGGTCTAGCAGCTAAATGTAGAAATTTCTCGCACTAAAGTCATGTACGAGCTCTACTTGAAGGAAAACTTTATGTTGACGACCATATTCAGTTTTTTATAGGAAAGGGGTATATATCTTTTTGGTGGGATACTTGGCTAATCTCAATACCGCTAGGTGAAGTGGTGATAGTAGATACACATCTTTCGAAGCTTTTCGTTAAATGTGTTCGGTTAGCTAGTGGTGAATGGGACATACAGCTTATTCAGAATCTTATCCCTGCAGATTATGTGAGCGAACTGGAAAATATTCAAGCTCTAAATGTGTCTGAGCAGGATGTTATGATTTTAGCAACCATCTAACTTGGAAATCTTCTTAGTGAAAACTGCATGGGAAGTTGTAAGGAAAAAGCAAGATGCTCGTCCGTCTTTTTTATAAGATTTGGCATAAATCCCTTTTAATAAAGATCTTTATCTTTATATGGAGGCTTCTTCATCAAATTGTCTCGGTGGATGAGGCGATTGAACAGAAAGGTGTGAAAATCTGCTCCTGTTGTAATTGTTGTTATAGGCCTCGGTTTGAATATCTGCATCACCTGTTTTTGCAAGGGGACTTGGCAATGAGTGTGTGGACTGCTTTTTTGGTTGGTTGGTGGTAACAACAAAGATCTACCCCTCTGATTTTTTTTTTATTTTTTATATTAGAGTCATTCATTTTGTGCTGTGTTGGGAAATCTTGAAAATGTGGAACAAACTTAGATTTAATGGGGTTCAATGTGATGTTCAGAAAGTTCTTTTTAATATTCACCAAATCTTGTCCAGGATTGCTTCGCTTGCAAAGAATACGAAATCTACAATTCAGTTGGTTTATTGAAGCCGGCCATGTAATAGACTAAAGATGAACTTGGATGGTAGTTTTAGAGGGAACCCCGATTTTATTGGTGGAGGTGGTACTTTGCGGAATGCTAACGTGATTGTTTTATTTGGGTTCATTCAATTTCTTGGGTTTGGATCTAGCTTGCTTGTGGAATAAAAAATCCTTTGGATCGCGCTTTAGTATTGTGTTGCATTTGAATGAACCCAAATCCTTTGGATCTATCGAAAGACAATACCTGCCAGCAGTTGTCTGGCGTCTAAGGCTCATGCTTCTATTTCGAACTGTTACAGGAAAGCTAATACGGCTATTGACTTGTTAGTGAAGCTTGGAAGTGGGGGAGATAAAAAGACCTTCTGGTCTGAATCAGAATATCCGACGCCTGTTCGTGGATGCTTAAGATTGGATAGACTCCGCTTCCCTCATATTTGGAAGATTAAAGGAACTTTTTAAGTTTTATTTTTGATTGATTTTGTTATGTTTTTATTTTTCGTTAGATTATTTATTGTTTCGATTATTTTCAGAGGTCATGCTTCGTCTTCTCTGAGTTTTGTATTCTTTAGTTTAATTAATAAAACTCTTCTCGGACCGTCAAGGGTCTCTAAAAAAAACATGGGGACAAATGTTTAAATTTGAAGGTTGATGTGCTATAATCGCATAAACAAAAAAAAAAAAAACATAATTTAGACTTGCGTTTGGTGGAACCATATTAGTAATTTTCAACATGAGTGTTTCCTGTTTGGAACTATATTTTGTGGGAAACCTTTAGTACTAAGATCTGATTTTTTTTCTACATGAAATATTGTGGATGTAGTCTGTTCTATTGTTTTGAGAGCGGTCCAACTTTGCGCAAGGATGATAAATCATTAGAGCTAAGCATCAATTGGAAGAAACACTTTCCAACTCAACCGTGTTTGTGTTGCAAACGTTTCAAACTGACCTAAACAATGTGCGTTGATTCAGGTTCGAGTTTTTTCGAACAAATCATATACATCATTGAAGTTCTTAGAATCAGTGAGGAAGATGAAATATAGGATAAAGAACTGCCTGAATTTGAATTCCCCCTTTTCTACGTATCTTTCCTTTTGTGCTAGAGTAGTCTTTGGACTCATTAACTATTATGCTACGCTTAACACTTTGTGATCTTTTAACTCTTGCAACTTAAGCCATTTTTATTACCTGTTTGGGCGTAGATTTTGGAAAACGTGTACATTTTTTGTTTTTTGAATTTCCGATATCAAAACCTTCAAATTTATATCCTAATTTGGTGGAATATTGCAGACTTGTACCGAAAGGCAACACCCACCAGCAGTTGTGGCGCAGATACTAGATTCTGCAGCAACAAGCCTTCAGCCATGCTGTCCTCAGAATCTTTCAATTTATAGAGAGATACAAATGTGCATGGGAAGAATCAAAACCCAAATACTTGCCCTAGTTCCATCTTAAATATTTTATAGTCATTTCTTTTTTGAAATATAAAGCTGGACCTTGTGGTTCAGCTTCAATTTTCCTCTACTTTCCTTTTTTTTTTTTTTTTTTTCTTTTCCTCAATAGTTAATTGTACTTATCACTTGCCATGTGGAAGAGTTGGATCAACAATTTTAACAGGGAGTGATATATGATATTGAATCTGTGAATATACTTTTTGTGGTTAACAATTAAAATCTTGTATTCCTCTATGTTGCTCTAACTAACAATCAATTTGTTTAATAGTAATGAGTTTGTACTCCTCCCGTTTTGGTTTCGAGTTTCACCATTTTGGCAGGTTAAACTTGGCTTTTCAAGACTCAGATACTCATGGTGGTGGGTTTAAAGCTACGGGCTCAATATATGTGCTATGGGTTACCTTATTCTTGAATATTTCTATTATCAATATTTGTTGGCAAGTATTATGTATTGTCGACAGACAAAGGGAAGTTAAATTAAGTAGGGGTAGGGGTGGTTATGGGCTGCGTTGTGCTGAACTCGGGTCGGGCTTTACCTATGATATTACAAGAAAATACTAGATTCGAGTCCTATGGTCTGACCTCATTATCATGTCCAAATCCGACCCTAACAAAAAATTTCAAGCCCAAGTCTGATTCTATGATTATTTTTTATAATTTAAAAAATAATGAATATTTTGTAATGGGCCTCACGATCCATTACTGATTCATTCTTATACCTATGTGGTCATTTGAGTTTAGAGAAAAACTCAATTGATATATGATAATTGTTTGTTACACAGTAACATTTACAATCCGCATTCATCATATTGTTGACATTATTGCTATATAGCAACATAATAGTAGCATTTGTATTTCTCCATTTATTATGTTGCTATTAACATTGTTACTGGACAACAACATTTGCACCCTCCTCTTATATTATGTTGCTGTTAAAATAGTGAAAGAATTTGTATTTAGGTTTATCATAAATAATGAATATGTAAGTGTTGTTTTGTCAATATGGACTTATAAGTAGTTGGCCATTTTAATTTTTAGTAAAAAGTGAATTTTTCCCTAATTTTCCCAAAAATAAATACTAAAATAACAAATTCATACATACTAAAATAAAATAAATATATCTATAATTTCATGTTATAGTTCAACAAAAAAATAAAAATAATAATAATTAGGATTACTTAGTTACTTGATCTTTATATATATTTGGTGTTTAAAATTGGTAAACACCTCGAGTTGGTCTATTCAGAATCTTCGTGTAATTTTCTCGCTGAGGTGAGGTGTTAAGTTCAGAGTCTGAGAGCAGGGGTCCTTGAATGTTTCACGGTCAACAATCAATCTTTTTGAAAAAAGCTGAAGTGTTGAGCTAGTACCTGCATGAAGACCCATCGGGATTGTGCCCGGTGAAATCCTTCCGGCGTGCGAGTAATAGCTCAGGGGAAAAGGTTTTAGTATGCTTCAATTAAAAAAATGAGCATTACCTAGGGCATTGAATGCTTGGGTATTTATAGGTGAGGAGCACATTTAGCGTCATAGAATTAGGACCTTAAGCGCGGTTAATTAAGGTAACTTAGCGCGTGGCTAATGGGAGGGCACATGGGTAGATTACACCATGGGCCTAGCCTTTCAGCCTATCGGAGAAGCCCATGGATCGATCCACATGATTTGAGGAGGTTGGGCCCAACCAATGAGAACGACAGGGTCTTCCTTGGGGGGATTAGGTCCACAGGAAAGGTGTCATGGTAAAGAGCTCCTTATCTTGGAGGGCTTGGAGGAAAACGAATTACTAAACACGCACAAGGATGCCCATTGACAAGACCTTCGAGCTGAGTCCGAATGGAAGCTCGGAGGACTGATAAAAGCTGAAAATGGAGCTTGAGTTAATATCAATGGGTCTTCCCTTTGCTGGTTGCTGACCAGAGGCAATACAGCTGATCGGAGCTCAGCAAAACCCCTAAGGGCCTTCTCTTTGGTACCGTCCGAGTAGAGGTAGCATGGTAGGGCACTACTCGGCAAAACCCCAAAGAGCCTTTCCTTTGGTAACTTCCGAGCAGAGGCAACACAACAAAGTACAGCTCTGCAAAACCCCAAAGGCCTTCCATTTAGTAACCCTTGAGCAGGGGTAGCACGACAAGGCGCAACTTAGTAAAGCCCCAAAGGGCCTTCCCTTTGGTAACCGAGAGCCTTTTCGAGTTCTCCCAAATTTCAATCATGATCCTTTTGGGTTCTCCCAAATTTCATCCATGCAGGAGCCCATTTTTCTTTAAGACGCTTGACCTATGGTCGGTTAGTGAGGAGATATGTGCTTTCTACAGGCCCTCGAACCCCATCGATGCCCAACCCATAGTTGATGACCCTGGTCTATCCCCAAGTATGAACTATCGACTTATGTAGGGGGTTTAGTTCTCACCTTTGGCACTTGACACCGGGATGTTGTCTTAGAAATGTATGTATGAGCACTGGACACATTGCACCAAACATTTGCCTTCATTGTACTGAATTTTTTATACACTTTTCGACAATAGAAATTTTACAAATAGAACTCATTCCAAATAAAAGTATACTTCATGTGCTCGGTGTTCCGTAGGTGCCTTAATGGTACTTTGTCTTCGGTCTCAAGCTCATAAGTGCCTAGTCTTGCAATTCTGGTGACTCTATATAGTCTTTCCTAGGTGGGACCGAGTTTTCTCGCGTTTGGTTCCTTTGTGGCTAAAGTGACCTTACGATAAGGTCACCCACATCAAAAGAGCGAGGTTAGACCTGTCGACCGTAATATCATGTAGCTCGTTGTTGGTAGGAAGCTTGTCAGACACAAATTTGTTCTTTTCTCTTCTCGAAGAGGTCCAAGTTTAGTGAGAACATGACATTGTTTTCGTCTTAGTTGAAGAGTGTTGTCATCTTTAGTGTGGGCATGCCAATTTATGCAGGGATAGCGACCTCCAACCCGAAGGTCATGGCGAGGAGGGTCTCCTCCATTGGTGTTCTCGAGGTCATGTGATTTGCCTAGAGGACTAGGTACAAATCTTCTACCCATCTGCCCTTTGATCTATCAAGCCTTGTTTTAAGACCGTTTAGAATCGTCCTGTTAGTAACTTCTACCTAGGCCTTGGATTGTGGGTGACCCGGTGAGGCGAAGTGAGTCCTAATCCCGAACCTTGTACAGAAGCCGATAAAGAGGGTATTGTCAAACTGGGTGCCATTGTCGAGACACAATCGCTCTGGGAATGCCAAACCGGCAAACTAAGCTCTTCTACGCAAAGTCGCGGATCTTCTACTTGGTGATCCGAGCCAAGGGCTCGACCTCGACCTCGACCTATTTGGTAAAGTAGTCAATGGCCACGAGTAAAAAAATTCCCTACCCAGTGCCTTGAGTGAAGGGTCTCAGCAGATCCATTCCCCACTAGGTGAAGGGCCAGGGGCTTTTTTATAAGTACCACATGTGGGTACGGAGCAAATCTCTGACACTTGTGGCACTTTTTCACAAATTCCATAGCATTCTCAAGCATCCTTGGCCAATAATACCCTTGGCGGAGCACTTTGCGCGCGACGGACCTACCCTTCGAGTGGTTATCGCATACCCCCTCGTGAATTTCCCTTAGTACATACTTGACTTCCTTAGGCAGAAGGCACCTAGAATATGGCCCCATGAAGGATTTTCGATAAAGGACCCCTATCGATGACGAAGTACCTTGTCGATCAGTAGTGCATTCTTCTGGCCCTTACTCGTTCCTCTAGAAGGGTGTCGTGCTCCAAGTATTATCGGATCAAATCCATACATGTTGGCTCATCGGTGAGCTTACAGATCATGGCCATTTGATTAGAGCTCGCAGTACTTGGGGTGTCCATATACTCCACTAGCACAAACCATTCCACTGTTGAGGCTAAGTTAGCCAGAGCTTCAGCATGTCTGTTCTTTTCACGGGGGATTTGGGTCACTTGAATTTTTTTTTAAAATTTTTCATTTGTGCTTTCACCTATTTCAAGTAGGCTGTTATGTTCGGGTCCTTGGCCATGTATTCTTCACTTACTTGGCTAACCACAAATTGTGAGTTGTAGAAGACGAGGAGAGTTTCACGTTAAAGTCCATTCTCAAGCGAAGGTCGAGAATCAAAGCCTCCTATTCAGCCTCATTGTTTGTAGCCCAGGCTGACGGCATACTCCACTTCTTTTTTGTCTAAGGTTACGAGGATTATTCCATCCCCGCAGTCGTTCACGTTAGAGGACCTGTCCATATAGAGTTTCCAATTGTTGGTCTTAGGTCATGAATTGTACCGGAAGAGGTATCCTGATCTTCTGAGGTGGGGGCCCACTAGTCGTCCACCGTTGTGCCCTAGTCGTTTGGGAGGGTGAACTCAGCAATGAAGTCGGCGAGAACTTAGCCTTCGATGACCATTCTTGGCCGATACTTGATGTAGAATTGGTGGACCTTAAAGCTATACTTCATAAGTCTTCTCGAGACATTGAGAGAGTGTATAATCTGCCTTAGAGACTGGTCGGTGAGCATAACGATTGTGTGCTCTTGGAAGTACTATCTTAACTTCCTGGAGACGACCAACAGATATGTATAAATACAGCTCCTCCCCTCCCTCGAAGTGCTGAGCAAGAAATTCAAGGAAGGTAGTTCTTGAGTTCATGAAACACTATCTCGCACTCTTCCATTTGGTCGAAAGTTTTGCTTTCGTGAAGAACTTTGAAGAACGGCAGACACCTTTCTGAGGATCGAGCTGTGTATCGGTTCAAGACGGTGAGACTACCCTTAAGCAACTGTATTTATTTCTTTGTGTGGGTTGAGGACATTTTGAGCACAACTATGATCTGGTTGGAGTAGCATCGACCCCGCGTTGAGAAATCATGTAGCCAGGAACTTCCCCACAGATACTCTTAAGATGCACTTGTTGGAGTTGAGTTTCATACGCAGAGCCCTGAGTTTTTTGAAACAGCACTGGAGGTGAGTTTTGTGGTCAGGAGCTTAGGAACTCGTGACTAGCATATCATCAATATAGACCTCTACGGTCTTTCCTATCATTTCCTTGAACATTTTTTTCACTAAGCATTGGTAGGTGGCCCCAGTGTTGCGGAGCTTGAAGAACATCACTTTGTAGCAATATGTTTGTTGATATCTAGGGTTTTGATGGACAATTAAGTGTTCATATTTTGGTGGAACTAATGTGTTTGTTGAGTGTTTTAGAAAAAGAGTTTCATTTATTGATTGTGTTGACGATATCATGAATAAAATGTTAATGGTGCAGAGATGGATAAAGTGAATAAATGAAGAGTGTTGAAGACATTGAAGAAATTAGGTGAAAACAACTCAATACTCTTAATGCAACGCGAATTAGGATCACACACAACACTATTAAATGAGTTATCTTATATGTGTTTTGATATTGATAGAATTTAGGATTCTAATTATTGATTAAATATGTGCTCCTTATGTGAAATTGAAACTGAAAATTGATCTAAGTGAAAATCATTATTAAAGTGTAGAAAGTTGAAGTTTGGGGTCAATTTAGTCAACCTAGGGAAGTAATCGGTTAACTAAATCAAAACAATAGATTTTAGAGCAGAAATTGGTGAAGGAAATGACCAACCAGCATCAATCGGTCAACTGATTAAAAAGGATCGGTCAACCGTTTGAAACAGTGAGGTTTTCAGAGCAAAATGTGAAGTCCTTGCAATGATCGGTCAACCGATGGGCCTAAGGGTGAAAAAGTGGAAGTCTCTGAACTCATCGGTAAATCAATTAGTACTTAATCAATCAACCAATTATGCTGGAGATTGGTAGGGAAAACTCTTTGAACCAATCGGTCAACCGACCGAAGGGGGATTGGTCAACCGACTGGCGTCTTGGTTTTGTCTTGGTTTCTATGCTGAATCAATCGGTCAACCGACGGCCAGGGTTCCGTGAACTAAGTGTTTCGGTTGAGATTTCGAAGAACTTGGTCTTTCGGTAGAAAACTAGCCGTTTTTTATAATTCCAAGGGAGAGTTTCAGGGGATTTGAACCTACTGAAGATATGGTACATGTATTTGTATATCCCTATTGATTTGGTCAATGAATTACACTAGAATTGAATGATTATGTTATATGGGTCTAAGAGTGCCTTTTAGAGGCATATCTTTTGAAAAGTAGCCGTTTAAGGGCTTGATATTAACCTATATATATAGACCTGCGAAAATTGGATGAAATATATCAAGAACAATCAGTTCCTACACTTTTTTAAGAGTTATCATTCTGTTGAGATTTTTCGAGAGAGACTTTGTGTTAAAGTTTTTTATCTAAAGCGCAGATTGATTTAGCATTATTGACTTGAGTTATCTTGCGATTCCATTTTATTCTTCAGTGTTTTCCTGGTGAGATTTTTTCAAGTTATTTTTCTTTATTTTGGTTTCGTATTACTATTGATTGCTTGGATTTAAAATCGTTAGAAAATCATTTTCAAAATTAAGAGCATAAAAATCTTTTTAATACGATTTTGTGTGTTTATCTGATTACGTGTTTTAATTTGTGTTACCCACACTTGTTTATTAATCAGATATTAATTTGCCTCACATTGAATCTATCATGTAGTAAATAGGCCCATCGGACAATCAAGGCCTAGTCCATCTTATCAAGGCAAGCGACTGGGCTTAGACATGAACTTAAATGAGCCAAGGCATGAGCACCATGAAAATTCAGCATATTTATTTTATTTATTAGTCTTTTAATTTAATTTAGGCATTTTAGTTGATGATTTGTAAGACATGATTGCCAATTAGACTTTTTCTTTTTAGACTAAAAGTATAAGGCAAGATAGGAAACTTTCTTATTCTTTCTTTTGTCTTATAATGTGAGACACTAGGGTTTCTATTTTTTTATTGTAGTTGCACTATTCACCATTACTGTTCACTGGTATTGTTCATACGCGACACTATTCACAAGCTAGGGTTTTCCTTTATTGTTAGCCGCTTAGTTGATGATTTGTAGGGTATGATTGCCAATTAGACTTTTTCTTTTTAGACTAAGAGTATAAGGCGAGATAGAAAGCTTTCTTATTTTTTCTTTTGTCTTGTAGTGTGAGACACTGGGGTTTTTATTATTTTTTATTGTAGCTGTACTATTCACCATTACTGTTCACGGGTACTATTCATGCGCGACGTTATTCACAAGCTAGGGTTTTCCTTTATTGTTAGCCGCCTATTTAAGAAAGTTGTATTCCATGGGAGAGACACATTACTTTTGATTAATATAATTATGAGAGTTTTTCTCTTAACTTCTTTAGAGAACTTTTCCTGAACTTATGAAAAAAAATTGTGGCGTTCAAATTCTATACTTTTGGTTCGTAATTCACTTATAATTATTGGGTCAAGGTTGTTATTCTATACTTTTGGTTCGTGTTTTATTCATAAACGTTGGGTCAAGATAATTTATCTTTCAATTTTTGTATTTTTAATTTGTTATAAATCTAAATTTAGTTCTAACGTACGCGAAGAAACCTTAAGTTGGTTTTGGATCTCACTAATCCTTAGTGAGATTCGCATCATTTGGTATCAGTGTAAAGTTTAAATCAGGTTTCATCTATACATATTTTTTTTTTCGTTCATCGTTATCTATTCATTCCTACTTTAACTTTTCTTGGTTGAATAATCAAATCTAGTCAAATTTTTATTTCTTTTTGTTTGGTACTGTTCATCTTCAATCTTGTTTTAAAGTTGCTGCAATAGAATAAAAAAATCCAGCAGCCGGAAATTCCACATACTTATTCTTGTGTTATTCTTGCTCGCCGTGCTTAATTTTCTAAAAATCTTATTCATAGTGATTCGATTTGTTGAGTTTGAATTGCTACAAGAAAATTTCTGATTAGGGTTGGTTAAGTTCGATAAAGATCTAAAAGAGTAAACTAAAGACTGAAAAAATGTAAGAGAGTGTGAGCTCATAGGAGGAAAAATGTCAAATTTGAGTGAAACACGAGTGTGAGTGCCATCAATCTTGAGGAAACATTTGAGGGAGTGTTTGTGAGATTTACTAACATTATGTTGCTGGTTATTAAACATGTCTCAAGAAACAAACAAAGGCTCGTCTGATAAAACACCAGAAAAGATGGACGTCAAACTTTTCCACAAAGCCTTGGAGAAAAAGTTCGAACGGTTGAACTCGCGGTTTGATAAAATGCATGACCGACTAGAAAAAGTTGAGTCTAGTTCACAAAAGGGGCAACCACCTAAAGCTCCTAATGTGCAACGAAGATAGAAGAATTCGTCTCGGTTTGAATATAAAGATGATTATGGGGATGACTTAGATGAGGAGGATCAAATCTCTAACGTGAGCTTCTGCAGATTTGAGCATGGATATGGGAATAGATGAGATAGGTATGGGAAGCAGATTAATAATAATTTGGGAACTATCAAGATGAAAATACCATCGTTCCAAGGAAAAAATGACCATGAAGTATACTTGGAGTGGGAGAAGAAGGTGGAGTTGATATTTGAGTGCTATAACTACTCCGAGTATAAAAAGGTAAAACTTGCTGTAGTGTGAGACACTAGGTTTTCTATTATTTTTTTATTGTAGCCGCACTGTTCACTGTTACTGTTTATGGGTACTGTTCATGCGCTGCACTATTCACTATCTAGGGTTTTCCTTTATTGTTAACCTCCTATTTAAAAGAATTGTATTCCATGGGAGAGACACATTACTTTTGATTAATATAATTGTGAGAGCTTTTCTGTTAAGTTTTTTAGAGAACTTTTCCTGAAATTATCAAGAATTTCTTGTGGCGTTCAAACTCTATACTTCTGGTTCGTGATTCACTTATAATCATTGGGTCAAGGTTGTTATTCTATACCTTTGGTTCGCGTTTATTCATAATCTTTGGATCAAGGTAATCTATCTTTCAATTTCTATATTTTTAATTTGTTATAAATCAAAATTTAGTTCGATCATTCGCAAAGAAACCCTAAGTTGGTTTCGGGTTTCACTAATCCTTAGTGAGGTTTGTATCTTTATCCTTTCCTTTTTAGATTAGGAGTAGGGTTTCCTTATTTTTCTAGGATTCCTTGTTCCTCTATGGTTTTACTTTGTGGTTGCCTATTTAAGAGGCAATGTTGGTTGCAAATTTTACTTAGTTTTTTATTAATACAATTGTGAGAGTTTTCTTTTAAGTTCTTTAACAAATGTTGAAAATCAGCGCGCACCATCAAAGGATCTGCTATATGTTTCTGTTGGGCCTATTACTAGAGCAAGATCTAAGAAGATCAAAGCAATACTTAATGGGCTAAATCAAGAGACTTGGCCTATGACTATGCAGTTCTTTGTAGTGTGCCCCCGGTCCTAGTGGAATTCACAATACTTATTCATTGATTTTCCCAAAGTCTTTCCTATTAAGGACGGGAGAGATGGAAATAAGTCCCTCCTAGAATTCTCAGTGAAAATTGTCACTATGTATGCGATGAGCAAAATGAAGTCTTGAGGTTAGTGCCCTGGGAGAGGGAAAGGTCTTTGTTACTGAGTAGAGGCCCCTAAGCGCCTTGCTGCCTATAATCCTTTTAAGACCTAAGCTCTATCAGGGCCTTTCTGCTCATTCTTGTCCTCTGTCTCCTGAGCTCCTTCATGCTCTCTCCTGGCCACTGACCTCATGTCAGCATTATAAAAGTGGATGTCGCGGTTCAACGCCTAGTCCAAGTTGGTTGAGGGTTGGCATAGAGGTCGTACGAGAGCATCTAGTGACAAAGTCTTTCCACAAAGGTGGTTATAGCCACCTTCATAAGACAACTCATGGCACGTGTTCGCCTCTCGATTAAACCGATTGACATACTCCTTAATCAACTCGCCACCCTTCTATTGGATTGTGAGGATATGAGTAATGATCTTAGACCTTCGTTGCAAGCTATTGAATTGAGATAGGAAAAATTGCTTGAGCACAAGAAAAGTGGTGATAGAAGCGGGTCGGAGGCTTTAAAACCATGTCCTCGTTGTACTCGTTAGGGTAAGTGGGAATGATTTGCACCTCATGGACACGGGGGCCGTCTGCATGTCCTTGTGGGAACAGAAAATCGAAAAGTGACCCATGGGGTTCGTTGTTCCTTAGTCATCTAGGGATGTACGAAGCGGCAGGACACTGCCTCTTCAAGTATCTCATCGATGAACGACAACCTCACTTCGGTGGTGGGTCTCAACGTTGTTCTTCCTCTGTGGATCTCTTGGAGAAGTGCCTCTATGTTTGTAAAGAGGTGCTACAACGCTCCATCCTTGGGGTAGGGCAAGTCGTATATTACCACACGACTTGGTAAATGGCCCAAAGGAAACGGTTAGCTGCCCATCATGCGTTGTCCTTTACTCGGGATCGCAGGGTTATTGGTGATCCTTGGGTGTGTGCCCATTTAAGAAGATCACTCTATCCTTGGATTGTTGTGCGCACTCCTTATGCCCAACGATTTAGAGAGCCAGTTCCCCTTCCATGGGGGCATATAGCAGGCGAGCAAAGAGGACCTTGATGCATACCTAGAACTCTCCAATATGTCGTTCCAAGTTGTCTATGTGGGAGGCCTTTGCGGCACTTGAGATTTGTCTAAGCAAGGACTAGAGGGCAAAGTGGAGGATCCCGTCTGGTTGGTAGGCGGTGGGTGGTAATCATTAGTCGGTGGCCTACTATCTGATCTAGGGAGTGAAGACATTACTATAATGTCCCTAAGGGTTTATTTGTTTTGTAGATTGTTCATGACATGGTTTTTGTTTCTTCATCCGATTACTTGATCAGACCTTATGATAATCAAATCTTAGTTGACCAGTGAGGAATGATCAAACATATGTGTTGGCCTAGTGAGCTACTCAAGAGGGGAGGTGAATAGGGTAGTTATAAAAATTTAAACAATAAATCTTTCAACATTTAATTATTAAATAATTATTTTTTTCTAAAACAGTTATTATCTTCGTTAAACAACGGATAAGTGTTTAATTCTAGGCGTACACCCAAACAAAATATAACGAAATTAAGTAATGAAGCACACCAAGATATATCTTGATTCAGTAAGTTAGCCTCACCTAATCCAGTTCCCCGAGCTCTACAGTGATACGCAACCTCTAAACCCTTTGATTCCTTTACCAAGTAGGAACCAAACTGTTGATCCTAAGATTTTGATGAAGAATTAAATGTTGATATTTTTTGTGGAACTAACAGTTTGATTAAGTGTTTCAGATTATTAGTTCCAATGAAGATATTATCATAAAGAAGTTGAAATGGATGCTAAATACTAAAGACAAATGACAAAGATGATGGAAGTTAAGAGATTGAAAAAATTGAAGAACCTATGGAAAACAACTCAGGTTAAATTTTTACTCTTAATGATTCCCGATTAGGATCATACACGACACAAAATGATTTTTATAAATATGTGTTTTTTATAGGATCCTAATTAGTTAAATTATTTGCTCCTATGTGTAATTGAAAAAGAAATATTGATAATTAATTAAAACTGAATTTAAGAATTTAGTGGAGCTAACTGAGAAAAGAAATAGGTTAAAGGGACAAAAACATTGAAGAAAATGGATTAAAATTGAATTGATGAAGGATTCCAGCATGGTCGGGCGACAAGTAGGTCGACCGATGTCTAAAGGTGAAAGTCTTTGAATTGGTAAATTAACAAACAGGTCGACTTATGAAACTCTTTGGATTGGTAAGTTGATAGACAAGTCGACTTATGAAACTCTCTGAACTGGTAAGTTGACAAACAGGTCGACTTATGGATTAGTAAGTTGACAGATAAGTCAACTTATGGTTTGTTTCAGGATTTGTGAAATTTCAGGATTTATTCAAATACTAGCCGTTTTATGGTTAAAATTTGAGAGATATCTTAGGGATTTAATGTTATTTAAGATATGAAACTAATATTTGAATATCTCTATAGATTTGGTACAGGAAATTAAAGTGTTTTTCAAATTGGACCTTTTAATTCTTCATATCTTATTGATTTGAGTTTGAGTAAAAGTTTGAGGGACTTAATTGAATATTTTAAAAAATAGTTTTAAGTGAATTATACCTGAAATGAGTCATTATGATATATAGGGTCTATTGATGTAATTAAATGTAATGATTTATGGGAACTAGTTATTGGAGGGCTTGTTATATTCCATTATAAATAGACCTATGTTTTTCACTTCTAAGATAGATCAGATATTAATATAATCTGAATTCATTCTGAGTTATTCAGCTCTCGTGCTTTCTAAGAGTTATCAAACTGAGAGTTTGTGAGATCTTTCTTGAGAATTATTCTTTGGAGATTATTTATTGCTATTGCCGATCTGAAGTTTAATTACTATTCTAATTATTATTTTTTTCGGTGGAATCCTGGTGAGATCTTTCCAAATTACTTACTATTAATTGTTTCTTATTTATTATTTGGAATTTAATCTTTGGAATTGTTTTCTGGATTTTTATTGAAAATTATTTTTGAAATAATTTCTTGAGAAAATCTGATTATGTGTTTAACTATTACCCATTTTTATTTATCAGATTTTGAAATTCTCACTTTTCTATCACTAATATTGGGACATTAATTGAGTTTGAATTTATTTGGGGTGGTAAAAGCTCCGAATGGGAAAATCACTTATCAATTAATTGTAATTGGTGAGTTGAGTGTCGGATTAGATACTACTAGGAGTGTCTAATCAAGAGTAGCTGATTTTAATCTTTTCTGATAAAGAGATTGAGGTTTTGATCTTTGCCTAAGGTATAAAAAGATTAAGTGTTAATTCTTGCTTGATTGAATTTGTGAGTGAATTGTAAAAGTTTCATCCTTACTTGGGAAATTGATACTTGGAGTGATTGTGAAGTTTTGATTCTTGAGCCTAAGGTATAAAAAAAATTAGGTCGTGATTCTCTCTGTAATAGAATTAGGTTAATCTTTAGCCTTTTAAAAGATAGGTTATTATTGAGCTTGGAAAAAAGAAGAGGCTATTCCTGAGTCTGAGAAAAGGAATTGTAAAGGTTGATTCTGAGCATATGAAAAGAATCATTGTATAAAGATTTGATTCCTACCTGTTTAAAGAAATCATGAGATTAGTGGGTGCGAATCTTTGTGTGGCTCGGAGGACTGAATTAGCCAAGAGTAGCTTGGTGAACTAGGATATATCGTGGTGTGCTACTTTATTTACTTTACTTATATATTATTGATTGGTGTGCATTTAGTTGATAATATATTTTTGCTACTATAAAGAGATAATAATTAATTTAGGATTAAATTAATTATTTGAATTTTTGAAGTATTATTATTTGGATTAAATTTTATCACTACCCAATTCACCCCCCTCTTGGGTAGCTCACTGGGCCAACACAAACCCTTACAACGATTCTTTTACTAGGCTTAGAATCAACTTTTACAAATATCATTTTCTCAGGTTAAGAAAGAACCTTATCTTTTTACTAAGCCAAAGACTAACCTAATTTTATTACAAGAAGAATCAAAACCTAATATTTTTAACTTGCTAAAGATCAAACCTCACCACACTCACAAGTATCTTTTTCCCAAGTAAGAATGAAACATTTACAATTCACTTAAAACAATTCAATTATAGGAAGAATCAAGACCTAATTCTTTTCAAGGGAAAAGAATAATCTAAGCTTTTTACTTAGGACAAAGATCAAACCATAATCTTTTTCAAATGAAAAATATTGAAACCTATCTATCCTGATTAAACACTAGTCTAACCGTGTCTAATCCACCCAAACTCACAAATAAAGAAAAATATGAGTTTCTTCTCACGATGAGCTTCTACCACCTTAATATAATTATACTCAATTAACATCTCGAAATTTATAACGTGATAGATAAAATGTGAGGCAAATTAATATCTGGTTAACAAACAATTGTGAGTAGCACAAATTAAAGCACGTAATCAGATAAATATACAAAATCGATTTAATTTTTTTTTAATGGATTTTGCGTTTGAAAATAATTTTCTAATGATCTTAAATCCAAGTAAGAAATAATAATATAAAATCAAAACAGAGAACAATAGCTAGGAAATATCACACCTGGAAAACACTGAAGACTGAAACAGAATCACAATACAGAACAAGTTGGTGACGCCAAATCAACAACGCTTTAGATCAAGAACTTATATATAATTTCTCACAAAAATCTCAGCATAAATATCACTCTTAAAATAGCTCAAAATTGATGTTCTTGATATATTTCATCCAATTTTCGCAAATATATATATATATATATATATATATATATATATATATATATATATATATATATATATATATATATATATATTGATATCAAGCCCTCCAACGATTACTTTTCAAAAGATATGCCTTTAAAAGGCACTCTTAGACCCCCCCCCATATAATATAATCATTCAATTATGATGTAATTCACTTAATAATAACTTTCAAAACTCTCAAGTAAGTCCATAAAATATTTTTCAATTATCAATTGCGAAAATAGGAAGTATTTAGTTATTTAAATTGAGAGAATCTTTAATTTTGTGGACCAAATCAATAGGGATATACATATACATATACCATATCTTTAATAGGTTTAAATCTCCCAAAATTCTCCCTTGGAATCATAAAAAAAGGGCTAGTTTTTTTTACCAAGAGATCAAGTCCCTAGAAATCATAATCGGAATAGTCGGTTGACCGATCCCTGGAAGTCGGTTGATCGATTAATTCAGCATAGAAACCAAGCCAAACTTAAGACCCCAGTCGGTTTACCGATCTCCCTTCAGTCGATTAACCGATTGGTTTAGGGAGTTTTCTCTGCCAAGTTCCAGCGTAATCGGTTGACCGATTGCCTCCCAATCAATTGATTGATTGGTTCAGAGACTTCTACTTTTTCACCCTTAAGCCCATCGGTTGACCGATTGCTTCAGGAACTTCACATTTTGCTCTGAAAACCTCACTGTTTCAAATGGTTAACCAATCTTTTCTGATTAGTTGATCGATTGATGCCCGTTGGTTATTTCCTAATTCGGATTATATCAAGAGTATAAGAGTATTGAGTTGTTTTCAGCTAATTTCTTCAATATCTTCAACACTCTCCATTTCTTCGCTTTGTCTATCTTTACACCCTTTACTTGTTCTTTATGATGTCTTCGTCATAATCAAATAAATGAAACTCTTTTTCTAAAACACTGAACAAACATATTAGTTCCACAAAAAATATCAACAATGAATTGTCCATCAAAGCCTAGGGATCAACAATCTCTCCCTTTTTTATGATGACAATTAACTTTGATATTTTCTTTAAAACAAAAAATGTAACCTCAGTCCCCCTAAATTCGAGGACGGATATTTAACTCATATTAGCATAATCATGAAGACAAAATTTAAATAATTCAACGGATATTCAACATAATCCCAAAAAATCATATAACAATAACAATATTTAATAATGCTCAATATCACCAATTCAACTTAGATCTCTCGTTAATCAATGCAATGCTTAGGCGAACAAATTCCTAAACATTATCTAACTCATTTAAACATTAAACAAATTATCCCCTTTTGTTATCTCAAAAAGTGGGGACGAAGACCCAAAATCATCATTCTAGGCCAATATCATTATGCCTAGCCGTACGTAAACCTCGAATAATTTTCACAAATTGATTTTCCGCTAAAGTTTTGGTAAAGATATCAACAAGCTGATCGGAGGTATCGGTATACTCAATAGTAACATCCATTTTCTGAATGTGATCGTGAATGAAATGATGTGTAATCTCTATGTGCTTAGTTCATGAGTGCTTTGTTAGATTCTTACTTAGGCATATAGCACTTTCATTATCATAATAAATAGGGACTTCCTCCATACATATTCCAAAATTATTTAATTGTTACTTAATATATAGAATTTGACCACAACAATTACCAGCTGTCATATACTCAACATCAGTAGTGGATAAGGTAATTGAGTTCTGTTTCTTGTTAAACCAAGAAACCGAGGCATGTCCTAAAAAGTGACATGACCCGCTTGTACTTTTACGCTCAACTTTGCATCCAACAAAATCAGCGTCAGAGTAACTAGTTAACTTGAAGTCACTCCTCTTAAGATACCATAATCTCAGGTTACTTGTCCATTTCAAATATTGAAAGATTCGCTTAACCGCAGTTAAATGAGATTCTTTAGGGCAAGACTGAAATCCCATGGGAGTTTTATACTCTTTAACATCACCCAAACCATATTTTTTCAACAACTCTTTAGTGCACTTAGCTTGATTAATAAAAATCCCTTCTTTAGTTGGCTTGATTTGCAACCCAAGGAAGAAAGTTAACTTCCCCATCATACTCGCATTATCTTGTCAAACTCTTGGCAAAAATCCTTATTAGTAGAAGCGAAAATAATATCATCAACATAAATTTGTACTAATAGGATATCAAAATCATTTTATCGTTAACGCACAATGTCATGAATCATATCTCAATAATAACATGCATATTAAAGATGTTATCTCATATCATTCTAGATCCTTTTATAATAACAATCATTTAAAAATCAGGAGACATGAAACGTATGATAAGGATATATTATCATGCATATAGATAGGTACTTAATGCCTATAACTATATCCACGTGCAAAAAAATATCAACTTAAAATATTAAGCATAGATTGATATGTCATGTATTCAAATGATCATATATATGGTATCTAAAAGAATTATCATGCATTTATAAATTCATATTAACCATACAAGTTTTATCGATGTCATGATCATATAAATGCATCAATTAAATAATTCTTTAATCATTTGAAAAACTTTAATATATCAAATAGATCACGATATTATGCATTATAATTAATCAAGATATCATTTCAAAATGTATAAAACATCAACTCAATTCAACATATTTGTATAGAAGATATATTCATGAATAGGTTCACATTATACAAATGATCTTATTAATATGCAATAAGTCATTAACAATACTTAGCGAGAGCACAAACACTTGATTCATTTTCTAAATCACGTAACATGTTTCAAAATCGAACACATGATCACTACTTGATATAAGCACATCATAAAAACATGTTAATACACTTTAAATAGATGTGACTCTCAGAATCACCATGCACTATTTTTAAGATAACAAATAATCACATCATTTAGTTTAAATCTTAAAAACCATTATCAACTTACCTATTTGGCAAGTTGGACACCTCATTCTTTAACAAATTTAATGAATTTAAGCTGCGAAGGGTTAGGACTACCTCTTATATTCTTAGTGTCGACTTTACTTTTTACCTCATTTGTACCAACGATTAATCTGGGTACACAATTTCTCTTGGCTTGTGGCTTTGCTACATCTTTTTTGTTCGCATGTGTTGCTTGTCTTTGTAACTTCACATCTTGACTTTCCTACATTTTTTATGTTTACGTGTCACTTGTGACTTCTTTGTAACTTTACATTTTGACTTTGGTATATCTTTTCGCTTTGTACATGATGCTTGTGAAATCTTTGCGACTTCCTTTCTTGACTTTGATATGATTTTTTTGTTTGTTCCTTTCGACCCAGTCCCGACATCATATAACTCTGCACAAGACATTTCGTAGATCTTTTTGGTATCCATTTTATTTTGGATCCATTCTTAGACACAAACTTAGGACTCCTGAATAGACATGATACTTTAAAATGTCCAACTCTATTGCAATAATTACATCTCAACTTCGACTCAATTTCTTTGGCAATAAGGGCGAACGTCGGAGTTCTCTTATTATCGCTTGATACTTTGGAACTATTGGAATCAATATCATCCCATGTTTCTTTCATAGGTCTTTATTTCCTCTTTAGCTTTCTTTCTGATCCAACCTCATATTGTCACATAGCCGTCTCGTGGGTTATCAAACCACCGATGAATTCATCAATAGTAATTTTGGTGAGATCATTGGCCTCCTTGATTGCAACCAATTTTGATTCCCAGATTTTGGTTAATGACATCAAAATCTTTTGTACTTTTTGCTCCATGGAATACGGCTTTCCAAATTGGTCAAGATTATTGCATATGTTGGTGAATCTCATAAACATTTTCGAGATTGTTTATGCATCACCCATTTTGAACACTTCAAATTGATGAGTGTCAACATTGATTATGGATTGATTCACTTGATCAGTTCCCTCATATGTCGCTTTCAATGTATCCCATATTTCTTTTGCAAAAAGCACAACCTGAAACTTTGTTGTACTCATTTCATCAAAAGAGTAAAGCAAAATGTTAATAGCTTGGGCGTTAGTAGACAATTTATGTTTATTAAAGGAACTCAATTGTTCCATCCCCTTAATTACTCTATTCTCTATAGGAATGTAAGGACCATCTTCAATAACCAACCAAACCTCATAATTAGTGGCTTGCAGAAATGCAATCATCTTATTCGGTGCATGAAATTCCCTTCACTGATAGAGCCCATATAATACGCTATGATCTTTATTAGCTAGAATTTTAAGCCAATTAAACTAAATCAGCTCCGATACCAATTGCTGGCCTAGTGAGCAACCCAAGATAGGGTGAATTAGGTAATATAAAAAATTAAATAAATAAATCTTTCAACACTTAATTATCAAATAACTAAATCAATTATTATCTTCTTTACGCAGCGGATAAATGTTTAATTCTAGGTGCACACCCAAACAAAATACAATGAAAGTAAATAATGCAGCACATCAAGATATATCCTGATTCAGCATGCTAGCCTTACCTAATCCAGTCCCCCGAGTTCCACGGAGATTTACAACCTCTAAATCCTTTGATTTCTTTACTAGGTAGGAACTAAACCCTTACAACGATTCTTTTACCAGGCTCAGAATCAACCTTTACAAATATATTTTTCCCAGGTTAAGGAAGAACCTTATCTTTTTGTCAGGCTAAAGACAAACTTAACTCTATTACAGGAAGAATCAAAACCTATTTTTTTTAACATCCTAAAGATCAAACCTCACCACACTCACAAGTATCATTTTCTTAAGTAAGTATGAAATCTTTATAATTCACTCAAAATAATTCAATTACAGGGAGAATCAAGACCTAGTTCTTTTCAAGGGAAAAGAATAACCTAACTTTTTTGCTTAGGACAAAGATCAAACCATAATGTTTTTCATAGGAAAAAAAGTAGCACCCTTCAAGAAACCTTTAGTACCTAACCATTTATGTAATATCGGTCGCATAGAAACTTAGCTACTCTGACTAGACATCAGCCTAACCGTATCTATTCCATTCAAACTAACAAATAAAAAAAATATGAGTTTCTTCCCACAAGGAGTTTCGATCACCTCAATACAGTTATACTCGATTAATGTCCCAAAATTTACTACGTGATAGATACAATATGAGGCAAATTAATATCTGATTAATAAACAATTATGGGTAACATAAATTAAAACACGTAATCACATAAACACACAAAATCGTTTTAGAAAGATTTTCTGGCTTTTACGTTTGAAAATAATTTTCTAATGATCTTAAATCCAAGTAAGCAATGATAATATAAAATCAAAATAGAGAACAATAGCTTGGAAAGATCTTACCGGTAAAATACCGAAGACTGAAACAGAATCGCAATATAATACAAGTCGGTGATGCCAAATCATCAGCGCTTTAGATCAAGAACTTATATATAAATATCAGCATAAATATCACTCTTAGAATAGCTCAATGTTGATGTTCCTGATATATTTCATCCAATTTTCGCAGGTCTATATATATATATTGATATCAAGCCCTTCAACGACTACTTTTCAAAAGATATGCCTTTAAAAGGCACTCTTAGACCCCATATAACATAATCATTCAATTATGATGTAATTCACTTAAAAATAAGTTTCAAAACTCCCAAATAAGTTTCATAAAATATTTTTCAATTATCAATCGCAAAGATAAGAAGTATTTAGTTACTTAAATTGAGAGAATCTTTAATTATATGGATCAAATCAATAGGGATATACAAATACATATGTCATATCTTCAGTAGGTTCAAAGCCCCCGAAATTATCCCTTGGAATCATAAAAAAAAAAATGTTTAGTTTTTTTACCAAGAGATCAAGTCCCTCGAAATCATAACCAAAATAGTCGGTTGACCGATCCCTGGAAGTCGGCTGACTGATTGATTTAACATAGAAACCAAGGCAAACCTAAGACCCCATTCGGTTTACCAATCTCCATCGATTGGTTGACCAATTGGTTTAAGGAGTTTTTCCTGCCAAGTTCCAGCACATTCAGTTGACCAATTGCCTCCCAATCGGTTGACCGATTGGTTCAGAGACTATTACTTTTTCACCCTTAAGACCATCGGTTAATCAATTGCCTTTGGTCGGTTGATCGATTGCTTCAGGAACTTCACATTTTGCTCCAAAAACCTCACTGTTTCAAATAGTTGACCGACCTTTTCTAATCAGTTGACCGATTGATGTTGGTTGGTCATTTTGTACACCAATTTCTGCTCCAAAATCCACTGTTTTGATTTAGTTAACCGATTGCTTTTCTCGGTTGACTAAATTGACCCTAAACTTTAACTTTTAATCATGATTTTCACTTAAGTCAATTTTCATTTTCAACTTCACATAAGGAGCACATATTTAATCAATAATTAGGATCCTAAACTCTATCAATATCAAAACACACATAAGATAATTCATTTAATAATATTGTGTGTGATCCTAATTCGAGTTGTATTAAGAGTATAAGTTTATTGAGTTGTTTTCACTTAATTTCTTCAATGTCTTCAACATTCTTCATTTCTTCACTTTGTCCATCTTTGCACCATTTACTTGTACTTCATGATGTCTTCATCATAATCAAATAAATGGAACTTTTTTTTTTTTTTTTTTTTTCTGAAACACTCAACAAATATATTAGTTCCAAAAAAAATATCAAAACTTAATTGTCCATCAAAACCTAGGGATCAACAGAAGGCTTTTGGCAGCGTTCCCAAAAATGACGCCAAACTGTTCGTGTCGATATCTGGTTAACACCCGGAGCGAGTCCGGTCAGGGTCCATGTAGTGTTGTTTGTGCTAAGGTGACAATCTTGTGTACGATGAATTTTTCCTAGTGTACAGTCAACTGTCAAAGTCCTTACAGTTCAAATTTGTACCTGCATAAAGACCCTTTGGGGTGTGCCCAACGAAGTCCCTCTGGGAAAAAAAGAGTAATGTATTTCTTAAGTGAGATTTCTCATCACCTAGAGAATATACTACCCACTATTTATAGTAAAGGAATCGAATTAGTCCCGAAGTTAATTAGCGCAATCCGGCACGTGGCCAATGAAGAAGCGCGTGGCATAATTTAGGTAAATGGGCGTTGCATTTCGACACATTAAGAGGAGTCCATAAGCTGGCCTGAATGATTAGAAGATAGGGCTCAGCCATGAAGGCACAGGAGCGCAATCAATAACCTGGAGAATTTTCCTAGTGGTTACTGGGCGATAGATAAACTAGACAAGGATAAGCAAACACCCTAACTCTAGTCATTGGGCGGTGGTCGGAAATGATAGGAGCTCTGGGTGGTATAGTTAGCATCCTCGGTGGACGTTGCTCGGTCAACGGGGTTTCTCAAGGTCCCACCTTGACACATGTAAGGTTGTGAGTGGTCCATGGTGCCCGACAAAAATAACCCTCATCAATGTCACTTTAGTTCGCATCTATGATTTTTTTTACTTAAAAACTATTTTCGATTCAACATTTTGTCGCTTAGGTCCCGTTTGTTAATGCAATTAAGTACTTATCAATTAAGTGCGTTTGATAAAATTATTTATCAAAAACACAGGTATCCACAAAATTGTAAGACCTTGTATGGGGGCTGACGCCTACCCAGTTCCAGATATGATCAAGGAAGTTGGTGACCTGATACACAAGAAATACATGCAGGATCATTATTAGTACAAAAATCTAAAGAATTAGGTTTGTCTTTATGTTAATTGGAATTAACATAGACCCAAGTCATCTAGTAAAATGAAGATGCTACATCGGGAATGGTCAGGATAGCTCAGCTGGTAGAGTAGGGGACTGAAAATCCTCGTGTCACCATTTCAAATCTGGTTCCTTACATATGATTCATTGTGTTGAGTCTTTCTTCTCTAAATTCATTGCAATGAATTGATAAATTGAGATACATATTCATTAATAGTCTAGGTTTAGATAGTAATACATATTTTTATTCCTTTGAGAGAGATCCCGTCCATTTTCTAGATAGGTAAAGAGTTTCTAAATAATAAAATATTGAGTACATTGAATGTACAGAAATGGCTATTCCATATAACAGAAAATATTATATTTTCAAAAGATATTTTCATAGATATTATTAGCCATTAGATTTAAAAATATAAAATAGTTGAACATGTATTTTTGGATATATTTTCGAAATATTTTTAAAATACATTTTCAAGACATGTGGGTCCTATCTTTTTTTTTTTTTCTCCTCCAATAGATAAGTATCCAAATCCTTCACTTCTCTCTAATTAGACCATCATCTGAAGAAAAAAGTTAAAATAAATGTCTTGTTTCACCAGATGATGGTAAGATATTGACAAAATATCTATGAAAGTTAGAAAGAAAACTGAGAACCCTGATGTGGAATCGTTACATATGTTCTAACCCGAGAGTTGTGAAAAAACCATAGGAAACTTGTAGCTGACATACCTATCAAGAAGAACTCAAGAGAATTGAAGAAAGACGTTTGGATGATATCATTCTTAAGAAGCCCTGAGAAAGAAGGAAAAAACTTTGGAACCTAGCCTGACCTAGAAAATTTCCAAAGAAACAAGGCGGGTGACTAGAAAATTGTTTTCAAGGGTAAATCAAGAAGCCAGGATTCTGTTTCGGAAAAAATTGAATATTCGTCACAAAAGTTCTTAGAAATCTACAAGACCTAGCCTTATAATACCTATCTATATGAAGACGAAATTATGCAAGGAAGGTGATTCCTATTTGTAAAAATGGTACTTCGAACTTGGAACAAGAGGAAGAAATTAACGATACTTCTTTAACTTTTGAGTTGTTCAACCGGATCGGTCGCTCAAGATCTTTGGTCTCTACCCAAACCCGATAAACAAAATGGGAGCTCTTCTTGTGGACTCATTGAGAACGATTCTGATCTAATTCATGCCCTATCAGTTTCCTGTAGTTATAGGAGTCATCATTTTTGGGTGTCAATTTTTTACTGTAGTTATAGGAGCCATCATTTTTGGGTGTCAATTATTTACCATTTGTTCTTACTATAGGTAAAGTGCTACATGCCCCACTTATTATCTAGATTTTAGTATTGTCCACAAAACAATTATCATTCCAAAATTATCCTTCTTTTATATATACAAATTTCATTTAATTTTTGAAATTTTACTTGTCCACTTTATATATTAGCAATCCATCTTTTTTAAAATAGCGAGATAAAGATGGCTAGTCATTCGGAAAACAACTAGATGAAGTGTCAGAGAGGTTAGATAGTAGCAGGGACCAGTCCTCAGACAGGGGGATCCGGAGAGGCTACCAATCTGCCTAGGCCAAACTGCTGATATGCGCAAATATCTCCTTTTATCGTATTTTATATTTGGACATGTTGTACTATTGTGGAGACGTATATTTATCTGCTTATCCAGGGTAATGCATTATATATATATAGTTTGTAACGGCAAAATGTTGAGTGAAAAAATAGTTTTTAAGTAAAAAAAAAAAAATCAGAGATGCAAACTAAAGTGACATCAATTAAGTACTTATCAATGAAGTGGGTTTGATAACAAAATTAAACAATCTGTTAAAAAATAAGCAGTATTTAAAAAATTATTCAAAATTTTAAGTGATGCCTAATTCACTTAATGTTTTTGTATTTATCACTTAATACCATAGAATATCTAATTATTATAACTTTTTACACCAATTCTGTAAAATCTCACAAAAAAAAATTATATGCAAAAAATTATAGACGAAAAAAATACTAAATTAAGAAAAATAGAGAAAAAATTGTAGAGATAATATTTTAGAAAAATAAAATTGTAAAATTTATTTTAAAAATAAAAATTTGTACAACAATAATTTTTGTGAAGCTAAAAATATTAAAAAATTTATATATTTGGCACTTATAATTTCAGGGTTATCATGTTCCTTGCACTCTATTTTGATCTAATACCGCTTAAATCGATCAACAAATACCAAAAATAATCCCTTCCCAAAGAAAAAACACATCATTTTTCATTTTACCCCTATAAACAAATACACACATCATGTAATCCATACTGTTCATTTCTTCTCTAAATCCCAAAAGTAATGAGAGAGAGAGAGAGAGAGAGGCAGGTCAACACCACCACCCTTCACTGTCAAGAGGTCTCCTCCGCATCGGAATTGAGCTTTGTTAAATATTTGCAAGTTCACTGTGGACACTATCGAAACCATATGGTCCGCCACTATCCCTTCTACAAATTCTTCCACCGGATTGCTTCCCCTTTCGATATTCAATGAAGTCATCTCCACTTCCACGTTACTCCATCCATTTATGGGGAAAGTTCAATTATCATATCGAGAATTCAATTTTTATTCAAAGAAACCTAGAGTTGTTCTGGTTATCAAGTATGATCTCCCGCAACAATCTTTTTCTATAAATTTTCCCTGCTAACGGTTCAGAGTGACTACTTCAAGGGAACTACCAAAGAGGAACGCCTGCATGCAACTATTTGGCATCTATACATTAATCTAAAGCAGAAAAGGAAATGAACATAATGACTCCCAAATTGAAGACAATTGATTAACAAATTGGAAGGCAAATACCCTAACTAACCCATTAACGATTCATCAATTAATTGGATTGAATCACCCACAAAGATAATATCTTACCCCAAGCAAACAATATAGACATAAAACATGCCATCTAAATTAATAACCAACTAAAAAACCCTAATCTACAATCGAATTTCCCAATTAAAAGAGAGAGAAAATCATAAGACAGAGCCAAAGAGATACAACAAATAATGATAAAACAGAGATCAATCTCCGAAACTTAACCATCATCCCATCACTTCCAAAGGCAGCCCACCAGCAGCATCAGTTGGTGAAAATAGTTCCTTCCCCAACTCCAGCCCGGATTTTCACAATCTCGTGAGCTGTGCCACACCGGAAGCACGATTGGTTGAATTTGGCGACAATTAGGTTAAAATGATGAAGAAAAAAAAAAGGGAGAATAAATTGGATCCTCTCTCAATTTACATTCATTCTTTTTCCCCGTTGAATTGTGTATCCTAGAAAAGAAAAACGGTGGGGCTCATTTGCTGAGGCTAAGCGGAGGGAAGAATGGAGAATAACAAATGGAAAATGGCCCTTCCCTGTGACACTGTTTACAGCGAATTGAGCAAGAACTTGAACACATCTCTCAAAGAAACTATGCCTTCTACACGCTTGCTTCCAGCTTCAACAATTACAAGCCTCCTAACGCCTGAAAAACAGAGGATATTCATTCCAAAGTGAAAAGTAAAGGAAAGAAGTACTTCGGGGGAAAAATTATTACAAGAAGAATATACCGGGAACAGAGAGCCGCTCCATCACTTTGTGCAAAGGATCAGACCGCAAACACATTTGACATCTCTGGCCATTGAAGAAACCATATGGAGAAGTTGCGTCTTGTCCCAGTTGCAATGCCTATATTGAGAAACAAAAAGAGAACACACAATTCACAATACCACATAAATTGCACTTTATACCACTAAAACTTGGATACAGTTTCACTTTACTCGTAAAGTTTTTATTCTTTTGCCCATTTACGTCCATGTTGTGTCTAATTGACCCAATTGATATTTGTTGATTGAATCTTGGAAGTCAAATGATATTATTGAATACGAGAAAGCTATATCAAACATTTTATCGAACTATTTCGCGGTATGCCAAAAGAGGGAAATTAGTGAAAAAAATGTCTGAAGAATAAGAGATAAAAGGCAAAGAATAACACTTACAAGCTGATAAATCAGTCCAGGTAAGAATGTGGAAAATGAGCCAAACCATAGCAATGCCATTATTAAGGCTGATATTAATAATTGGAAAGCAAGTACATGAACCTATGATAAACCATTATTCTCCTTATTATGAATCTGAGATAAAGATTCAGTTTAGATTATTTATTATAACCTGCAATTAACCAGTATACAATTATAAGTTAAGATTTATTCCTCCTGCCCCAAGTGAAATTTTCCTTTCAATTTTCATCCAGATGCATGAACGAATTCTTGAACTCCTGGACACGTACACAACAAATGATGGCATAAAATTAAACAACTTCACCAATTACCTGATGGATGCTCAATTCATCAAGGCAAATTTGTGCATATGCCCTGTCTTTTGCCAAAGCAGTGATGTCACTATCAAAGAAATAACCAGATAAAACCTTCAATCAGGAAAATAAAAAAGATGAACTGAATAAAGCACACATGAAAAAAGGAAACAATTTCTTAAATGCAGTAAACAAAAAATTACCTTCGACAATAAATATCAAGCAACGAGTCATTATCATCCACTATTGGTATTGAACTAACTTCAGCTGCACCAAGAATAGGAGAAATTGCATAAGATAAAAAATTAATGGTAGAAGAAATTGACATTTACTTTTTCAATAACATTCTGAAGGTTCAGATCCACCAAGGCGGCAATGTAAGAGATGTTAGACTAGAGAAAAATAACTATACTGTGATCAGGCAGCATAGGTCCCGTTTCTTTAGGGTTTCCGTTCCGTGATTTCTGTTTCTGAAACAGAAATATGAGAACAAAAAAAATGTTTTGATATGCTCCCTAAATTTTGGGAACATATTTTGAATTGTCCCCAGATTCCAGTTTCTGTTCCAAGTTTTGTGAGAACAGAAATGGAGATCTGGAGCAGAAACACTAAACAAACGCCACTTTAGTGTTAGATCCAAAACACTTGTAGCCGACTGTAGCACATGATATATGAAAAACACTAAAGTCACCTTGTACTAATAGAGATAGCGCAGCACTAAGAGAGGCATTTGGCCTCAACATTGCAAATGGGTGTTCATTTGATTCCCCAATTTTTGGAACCCAAGTACCCAAAGGAATTGAACAAATTGGCTGCTGAAGAATAGGCAAGGAGCTGGAAGAATGTCTAAAATGCCTGCAGATACCTGAGAATTAGGTCCATCAATTAGTAACAGATTTTATGTACATATGTATATATCACCCCCACCCCCCTCACCCCTCACCCCAACCACCAACACACACACCAAAAAAAATACAAAAAAAAAAATACATTTTAGAATTCCAGAGAGGGAAGCCAGATGCAGCAGCTGTGGAAATGAACCATCCGGTGAAGAAGAGTGAATAATGGGAACGGTTGCAACCTTGTTTTGTAAAAGTTTCAAAGCAACATCTTTCAAAGAATCATTAGGCCCAGCCTGCATATCGCAAAAGTAGTAGCTCTTATAACAAAGATCCGAAACATGAGATAACGAGGGTGTATACACCAAAGAAGCTAATCATATTTTATGTCAAGAACATATATAATTGCAGAAAGCTATTCCAGAACTCCTACATGATTCTAAGATTCAAGCTGAAACTTTTAAAAAATATAATCCCCAGATGCAAACAAGAATACTCATAGATATACCTTTTTCTCTCTTCCAATTAGTCCCTCCAATATTTATTCTTTCACCAGACTGTACATACACAAAAAATAAAAATAAAAAAAATGCTCTTTATTTCCCCAAACCAATCAGCAGCCAAACCCATCTTTTTTGGCAATACAAAGAACTTTAAGCCTCTCTTCTTTCATCTGTATTCCAGCCAATCTTCCACTCTCATAAGACAAATGACTCCCAGCACTCTCCTTTTCCCATCTTCTAAATCCTAGACGTAACTTCAAAACAGAAAAAGAATCCGGGACAAACTCTTCTTCTTCTCCCCCAAAGACAGTGGCCCGAGCGAGATGATCTCAAAATTATGCTCTTTCTTTATATATTACTTCTTAACACAAGGAAGTTCTTACCCCACTAATCGTAGTACGTAAGTTCGTGAAGAGGGAAGCAACTTGGGTCTTCTTTAGGCATAATTTTGATTGATTGGCTAATTGGTAGCTTGTTTCATTTAGGTGTTTAATGATTTATTTGCATATGGGGTTCAATTGGAAAGCCCTATTAAATACCAAATCTATTCAGTGAGGCTTCAAAAACTAGTCTACAAGTCCAAGAAGTGGGCTTTCCCAAACTATTTTGGAAGCATCTGTATAGTTTTATGGTTTTAGGTCAGAACCTCCTAAAATTAGGTTGTTGGCAGTGTCCCTCCTTTATCCTATGAGTCGTCTCACATTTTCGGAACTCTGCTCCAACTGTCATCATCAAAGTGAGAAATTATTTTATTTTCATTTTCTCTTCATCTTCGTAACATCCGAGAACCTGTAGTAGCCGCCTTAGTTGCAGGATCCTTCTAAAATGACAACCCTCCTGTATCAGCCGTGATTCCGCACATCTTACTAAGAATCTTGCATCAAACTCGTTCCTATCACGTTAAAACCTCGTTCCCACCATGCGCCTATCACAACTAAACCCCAAAATAATTTTTTCCAAATATTTTAGCTGAAAATTTAATTTGATATTGAAAAACATGAAATAGAACTTTTCAAAAAATATTTTATCAGAAAAATATATTATTTCAAATTAAAATTGGTACACTAGTAAATACATTATATATTTATGTAAAAAAAAAGTTACACGCTTCTTAAGTGCTGTTTGGTGAAACTCTTAAGACTTCGACGATTCCCCATTCCCGATCCTGTCCCCAGTTTGTGCAACTATTGTCGCACCAACCAATCACCTACAAAAACTCCTAAAATCATCGACACCATAACCTCTGCCAACTCTTTCCCGTTTATGCACCTACGAAGCAATAGGCTTCTGTCGAGAGAAATAAGGAAAAATTTGGAATAAGGAAATTAGATTTTTTGGAAAGTTTATTAACAACTGTAAATTCCTAGGATAGATTGATTCATTGTATTTTCTAGAATAATCCCTTGATTAGGGGAATCTTATTTATTTTGCTTAATTCGAGCAGAGGAAAGCAGGAGAGGGGTTATGCTGAAACCCCAAAACTTGGAAGGCTCGGCTATGGTGGTTAACGAAAGTAGTGAACCGAAGGCAACCTTAGAGCAACCAATAATTCCTGAAAATGGGAAGGCAGAATTATCAAAAGCTCCGATCCGAGATAACAAGGACAACCTTTGGTGTACCTGCTGCAAAAAATCGAGGCATACTCGAGAGCGTTGTTGGAAGCTTCATGGCAAGCCTCCTAGTAAGGACTGGGGAAATAAAAGAGGGCAACACCAAAGTAGTGGCACACACATGTGACTACTCTATCGAATGGTAAGCATACAACACGAGGAGAATACAACAGGAGTGAAATTGAGAAGTTGAAAGCCTTGCTAGGAACTCTTGAGAAGCTCTCGGATACTTGCTCTCTGGTACATTCAGGTAAATTTCCTATTTCCATTGGATTTAATGCTTCAGAAAAAACCTTTGTCAACTCATGGATCATAGACTCAGGAACAACTGATCACATGACATATTCATCACATAAATTTTGCACTTATAACCCTTGTCCTAGTACTAGGAAAATTGCCACTGCCGATGGTTCATTAATCACTGTAGCAGGAATAGGAGACATTAAAGATAAGTCCATCGCTCACATTAAAAAATGTACTTCATATACCAAAACTGTCCACGAATCTGGTCTCCATAAAAAAACTGACTCAAGATATGTCCCGCAATGCAATTTTTTATCCTACCTACTGTGTATTTCAGGACCAGGCTTCGGGGAAAACGATTGGACGTGCTAAGGAAGGAGACGGACTATACTACCTTGAAACACCAAGTAATCTCAGTTTCTCTGAGGCAAGTCAATTGTGTCATTTCTTTCGGACTGTTATTCATCAAATAAATAAAAAATTTGGCTCCATCATCGTAGACTTGGACATCCGTCATTTAAAACTCTCGAACTATTGTTTCCTAGTTTGTTTAAGGGATTAGATATTAAGTTCTTTCGATGTGATGTCTGTGAGTTTACAAAACACAAACGTGTACCTTTTCCAACTAGTAATAAAAGAAATTCAGTTCCTTTTTATTTAGTCCATAGTGACATTTTGGGTCCCTCCACCATTCCTAATGTTTATGGAGCACGTTGGTTTCTCTCTTTCATTGATGATTATAATAGAGTGATAGACCACCAATCAAGTTCACCTATGCGTGTTGCAGGAAAGGAAGTGACCGTTACTAAATTGATTCACAGATTATTTCGGGAAGGAGATGGGAAGATATTAGGAAGGTCAACTAGCCATGATTCCTTAGTTAATAGTTACCTTGTTGAGAGGAACCCTATATGGTAATAGTCAGATTATAAAAGGGAGAGAAGGGAGTGTGTAGGATATCGAAGAATTATTTGTATTGAGTTTTGGCTTAAAGAGAGAACCAAGTCTCTCGAATACCTGGATGTCTGTTTGTTTTTTCATTTCAATAAAAACATCCCTTCTCATCTTGTCCATTTTTTTCCACCAATCAGCCTAGGGTTCATCATTTGGCATCAAAGCAGGTTCTGGGCCTATGGTGACAAGGATTGATTCTAGGGTTGAAACAGTAGAGAGAACCGTGAACACCATGCAAGAGGAGTTAGGAGCAATAAAAAAAGAGATGATGAAAGTACCTAGCCTGGAGTAAGGACTTGCAACCTTGGCTGGAAAAATCGACCAACTGTTGAAGATCCAGAATGAAGCGGCGCGAGAAAGTGAAGCACAGGGTCAGAATCAAATCGTCGACGAGATCTAGGCGAATGATGAGCGCGAACAACGTCACGAGGTGACGGGACGTCATGCTCTGACGTCGACAAGGGCACCGGAACAGGAGGGAGACGACGACAAGATCTGGATGACCGAAGATCGCGAACAGCATCACAATGTTGTTCTACGGCGTACAGCGACAGCAAGGCTCCCGAGACAGACGAGCGACAACGCAGAAAGGATCTGGGCCACTGAGGACTGCGATCGCCTTCGCGAGGGCGTCAAATGGCGTGCGGCGGCGAGGGGTCCGAGACAGACAAACGACGCCGCAGAATAGATCTAGGTCACCGACGACAACGATTGACTTCGTGAAGCCGTCGTATGTCGTGTGGCGGCGGCGGCGGCGAGGGGTCCGAAGCATGCGAACGGAGCTGCTGACGGCAGCTATGGCAAGGAGTGGACACCAGCTTCGCGATGGGACCTCCGACCTAGAAGAATCGAACTCTCCTCATTTGAAGGAGAGAACCCCGACGGTTGGATACTAAAAGCTGAAAGATACTTCGCCTTGCATCGCTTGACCAATGCAGAGAAGCTAGAGACCGCCATCATCAGCCTTGAAGGAGAAGCCCTGATCTGGTTTGGATGGCAGAACAAGAGAAGGTCATTCCTGAGTTGGGAGGAACTCAAATCACAGCTCCTACTGCGATTTCGATCTCTTTCCAATGGCTCACAATATGAGGAGTTCCTGGCTCTAAGGCAAAATGGAACAGTAAGGGACTATAGAAGAAGGTTTGAGCAATTGGCCTCAACATTAGAAGACCGCTATGAACAAGTGTTGGAGTCCACCTTCATAAATGGGCTAAGGGGCGACATTAGGGTTGAACTAAAGGTGTTGGGTCCAAACAGGCTTGAAAACGCTATGGACATGGCAATGAAAATTGAAGCAAAAAATTTAGAACTCAAGGGTAACCAGGCCTCGGTGGGGCCTGTTTATTCACGTGGGCCTGGACACTCTAATTACCCACCCGCTAAAACTCTGACAGGACGAAGCACTACGCTAGTGGAACCCACGGCTCCAACAAAGGCTCACGAGGGGGGAGAATTTTGAAGGTTAACAGAGGTGGAATGGCAACATAAGCGGGATCGCGGCCTTTGTTATAAATGTGACGAAAAATTTTCACCAGGACATCGTTGCAAGAAGCCAGAATTACAAGTGGTTCTGCTCCAAGAATATGAAGCGGAGAACCAAGCGGTGGAAGATGACGTTCAGGAGGAAGAACAAGAAACCAAGCTGGTAGAAGCGGAGGACGCCGAAGATCAAGTGGCTAGGGTGTCCTTAAATTCGGTGGTGGGACTCAACTCACCCAAAACGCTCAAACTGGTGGGTGGAATTGGTAACCAGAAGGTGGTCGTACTTATCGACAGCGAGGCGTCACATAATTTTATTTCTAACAAGCCTTTATCAGTCCTGAAGCTCCCTATCACTAATACGAAACCTTACGGGATAATTTTGGGAACAGGCTCAGCCACCAAAACTCAAGGGATATGCCGAGGAGTGGGCCTAGTTTTACAAGGGGTGGAGATAGTGGAAGACTTTCTGCCCCTGGAATTGGGGAGTATGGACGTCATCCTGGGAATTTAATGGCTGGAGACTTTGGGGGTGACTCACATCAATTGGAAGACCCACTCTATGAAATTCAATGTGGGAAATACACCAGTGAGCTTACAAGGGGATCCCTCTCTGCATAAAACACGAGTATCCCTCAAGGCTATGTTCCGTACTATTAAGCAAGAAGGGTATGGGTATGTAGTGGAGCTTGGCGCTGTAGGGGTCGTTAAGGAAGAAAAGGCTGCCATCCCCCAGGAGATCCAGGCGGTATTGGAAAATTACAAGGGAGTGTTTGAGATGCCCATGGAATTGCCCCCATTCCGTGGAAAGGAGCATGCAATAACCCTAAAGGAAGGGACTGCGCCTATCACCGTACGCCCTTACCGTTACCCCCAGGTGCAAAAAGAGGAGATTGAGCGGTTAGTACAGGAAATGTTGGCGGCCAAGATCATACAGCCTAGTGTGAGTCCATTTTCAAGCTCGGACTTACTAGTAAAGAAGAAGGACGAGAGCTACAAATTCTGTGTGGATTATCGTGCCCTGAACAAGGAGACAATGGCGGACAAATTTCCCATACCAATGATCGATGAGTTGTTGGATGAGTTACATAGAGCGATGGTGTTCTCCAAGCTTGACTTGAAGTCCGGGTACCACAAAATCCGAGTACGTCCTGAAGATGTTCCCAATACGGCTTTCAGAACCCATGAAGGTTATTACGAGTTCTTGGTCATGCCGTTTGGGTTGACTAATGCACCCGCCACATTTCAAGCACCCATGAATCAGGTCTTTTGTCCACACCTTCGCCATTTCGTCTTAGTATTTTTCAATGACATCTTAGTGTACGGTCGGAGTATGGCAGAACATGCATACCATTTGGCGGTGGTCTTACAGCTTCTCGCCAAGCACCGCCTATATGCAAACCACAAGAAGTGTTCATTTGCTTGTACCCATTTGGAATATTTGGGCCACGTGATATCAGGAGACGGCGTAAAGGTGGACAATTCCAAAATACGAGCCATGCTCGAGTGGCCAGTACCACAGTCAATTCGAGAGTTGCGAGGCTTTCTTGGACTTAACGGGGTATTACCGTAAGTTTGTTCAGGGATATGGATCGATTGCAAGGCCTCTCATAGAGCAATTGAAGAAAGACCGCTTCGGGTGGAATGCGGCGGCTATGGAGGCATTTGAGACTCTCAAAAAAGCTATGACCAGGGTCCCGGTTTTGGCCCTCCCCGACTTCACCAAGCCTTTCATTATTGAAACCGACGCATCTCGGTAGGGATTAGGTGCCATCTTGATGCAAGAAGGACGACCGGTGGCTTACCATAGTCAGGTGCTGGGGCAACAGGCAAAGCTGCGTTCGATCTACGAAAAGGAATTAACGGCTATTGTCTTAGCCATACAGAAATGGCGGCCATACCTGCTTGGGAGGAAATTCATCATTCGCACTGATCAACAAAGTTTGAAGCACTTATTGGAGCAGCGAATCGTGGCTCCAGACTATCAAAAATGGATGGCAAAGCTAATGGGACATAATTTTGAAATTCAATATAAACCAGGTGCGAGCAACAAGGTGGCTGACGCATTATCGAGAGTTCTACCCCCTCCATAGTTAAACCAACTTGTTGGCATACAATGTTTAGATTGGGAGACATTACAACAAGAAATTGATAGAGACGAATTTCTAACGAAGGTGAAGGGGGACCTGCAGCAGGGAAGGGTGCGAGCTAAGGGATTCTCCTTAGAAAATGATCGGGTTTGCTACAAGGGGCGTTTGATATTGCCCAAGAACTCCACCCCTCTACCTTTCATTCTGAAAAAGTATCATTCCTCTCCTATGGGTGGCCATTCCGGGGAGGAACGCACTCACAAAAGACTAGCCGCTGATTTTTTCTGGATCGGCATGCGCAGGGCTGTTTCCAAATGGGTGCAGCAGTGTGATGTGTGTCAAAGAAACAAATCTATGTCGATGTCGCCGGCAGGGTTGCTACAACCCCTGGCTTTACCTAATCAGGTATGGAAGGATTTAACCATGGATTTTATAGAAGGACTGCCCAAATCAGAAGGTATGGATACGATACTAGTGGTGGTAGACAGATTGACCAAATATGCCCACTTCTTGCCCTTGAAACACTCGTTTACAGCTCAGACGGTGGCAAAGTTATTCCTTCGAGAAATCGTGCGCCTGTATGGGATACCTAACACTATCATCTCTGATCGCGACAAAGTTTTTCTGAGTCATTTTTGGACGGAATTATATCGCCTACAAGGATCAGAGTTGCGTCGTAGTACGGCTTATCATCCTCAAACGGAGGAGCAATCCGAAGTGGTGAACCGTTGCTTAGAGACATTTACGATGTTACGTTTCGGAGAAACCGCGAGTTTGGTGCAAATGGTTAGCATGGGTGGAATACTAGTATAACACCACATACCATAACTCCATTAATTGTACCCCTTTCAAGGCGCTCTATGGGCGGGATCCGCCACCCCTCATCCGTTACAAAACAGGAGGTATTTCGGTCTCTTCAATGGAGTAACTATTGGAAGATCGCGACGCCCAGTTAGACGAGCTCAAAATGCACCTCTTGCGTGCCCAGCAAAAGATGAAGACTACGGCTGATGCGAAGCAACGAGATGACGAGTTTGAGGTGGGGGGAGAAGGTATTCGTGAAGTTATGACCTTATCGACAGAAATCATTGGCAACATAGCACAACGAAAAACTCGCTCCACGTTTCTATGGGCCATTTGAAATTTTGGCTCGGGTGGGCACAGTGGCGTATAAGTTATCCTTACCTCCCAACTCATCCGTCCACCCGGTCTTTCACGTATCCCAACTTCGTCGCGCCCATGGGTTGACCAATTCTTCTCCCTTTTTGCCACCCCAATTATCGTCTGACTTGGAATTGTTAGTCGAGCCTGCTGAAATTCTGGGAGTACACAATCTGGAGGACACCGTTGATACTACCCATGTGGAAGTTCTGGTCCAA